>OZ010669.1:3945200-3988508 GCA_963932185.1 Troglohyphantes excavatus | reverse complement strand
AGTTCGATTGCCTCCCTCCTCTCGAGGAGTCTACTCCCGGAAAGGGAGTCGAGTGGCTCGTTAGGGGGGGGGGGGGGAGGAATCCCGAATTGTCGTCGGAAAAAGAGGTTTCTAATGAGCAGAGGGGGGGGGGGATGATGTTTGCCTCGAAATCAGCCGTCTTTGTGCAACGGAAATCTTCAAAATAATGAGCCACTTCGAAACGCCCGTTTTTGAACGGAATAACTTCCACACCGACAGCCGATCTTCTTCGGCTGCTGGAGGAACTCTTCGCCCTACGGAAGGTTTTTCCGAATAAAGGACTCCCCCCCCCCCCCCCCCCCCCCCATTGTCATGAATAAACACTCGACAAACGTGTTTGATATTCGTGTTCTTTTTAGGGATCAGTGATATCCCGTCCATGTTCTTTTTAAAGAAGGTATTCTTTAGCGTCTTCTTTTTACGTTTAGGGTGGATAATTAAAAGAATTAAAAAGTGATGCGCGAAGCTGAATAATACTCTTTAGTGCACCCATCGTAAAGTGAATGGTTTAAGACATGTGTCATTTTTAAACAGGGTTGTGAGGAATTTCAATTTGAAGAAAGTTTTAGAATACCCACATACTTGGATGACTAAAATAACACTTCGTTGACTTCAAAGGCGACACTGGAAAGGATTCACAAAAAAAGTAAGCGGATACCCACGTGATGTCATTCTTTTAAATGGAGTCGGATAAAGAACAAGAAAACGAAAGAAAAGCGTTTCTGCGCGTTCAAGAACAGGCAGTTAAATTGGAAGAGCAGGGGGGAACAAAAGAACAGCCGTTATTTGGTGACTGAGAGCCACCACGCGAGTGCAAAGGTTAAACGATTTACATCGGAATTGCAGAAGCTCCTGCCCGAGTAGTAAGAAATGGGTGAATAGGCGGCGACCCATGCGGCGGTGTACCTGGAAGTGAATGCGACCCCCAAAAGAAGCTTGGGAAAACGTCACAGGATATCTTTAAGGAGGAAGTCGTCCTATATACAGTGGCGGCTCGTCCACTACAGCAAGTACAGTCGGGCTGCACCTAAATTCAATATTTTAAAACTAACATCAGGTATTTTACTAATTTTCTTAAATGAAGATTGGAATTGAAAATGAAATTTCTACGGTAGTAAACAAAATCTCCGATTAATAGCAAGCCTGCTACCGTAATGCACAATTCAGGAGATGGAGAAAAAAAACCATTCAATCAAAACTGCAGCCAAAAAGCGAAATTCGAAATCGGCTGCATCGTTGCCATGGCAACCTCTACGTAGTATGGAGATTCCCTCCCCATGCTAATGCACTGCATTTGTGAGAAGGTACAGCCCAAATGAATTTTCTGGTTTTTAGCTGCACTTGAGATTCGATATGCTGATTGGCTCGTCCGTGAAACGCTGGGATGGGTGGGTGAAACGATAACTTACGAGAGTATCTCCAAACGGAAATGGTTTTCGTGATACATTTACTGTGTGCTCTTGTTTCAGGACATGGTTCTGCTGTTGTTTCAGGAAATGGTCCAGCTGTTGTTTTGTTATTTAAGTTATTATTAAAATTAACCTATTCGCATGTTTAAAAGAAAGGAGGATTGCTTTAATTTTCGAAAAATAAGTAAGTGTTTTCGATTTTTTTTGCATGTTATCATTTCGTAAAAATTGAAAGGAAACTTTGATTTGAGTAGTAAATAATAAAGAATTTCCGTTCATGTATGGGTTGTGGAAAATAAGGGGGGTAATCACATAATTTCGGCTGCATTAACATTTTCGACCACGGGCCGCCACTGCCTAATTATGGTAATTAGATTTAATATTTTTTTAATTAATTTATTTTAATTAATATTTTTAGGGAAATTTTGTGGCAGCGACTATTGTCGCGTCACTATGGATGACGTCCTCGTTTATTATAAATATTATTTTCGAACATGTGTTCCGAGAGTAAGAACCGAACCAGGGACCTTTGAATCTGCAGAACAGTGTTTTAACTGCTATACGACATGGGCATACAACAACTAAACTTCATCTATTTATTTCTAATTATGCTTCTTTATACCTACGAACGATTCTGATTGGTTAGGGTTATCTTGAGAATACTCTGATGACTACGTCAGGAAGGGGTTGGAGTTTGTGATGTCATTGCTTAAAAACGATTCTGATTGGTTAGGGTTATCTTGAGAATACTCTGATGACTACGTCAGGAAGGGGTTGGAGTTTGTGATGTCATTGCTTAAAAACGATTCTGATTGGTTAGGGTTATCTTGAGAATACTCTGATGACTACGTCAGGAAGGGGTTGGAGTTTGTGATGTCATTGCTTAAAAACGATTCTGATTGGTTAGGGTTATCTTGAGAATACTCTGATGACTACGTCAGGAAGGGGTTGGAGTTTGTGATGTCATTGCTTAAAAACGATTCTGATTGGTTAGGGTTATCTTGAGAATACTCTGATGACTACGTCAGGAAGGGGTTGGAGTTTGTGATGTCATTGCTTAAAAACGATTCTGATTGGTTAGGGTTATCTTGAGAATACTCTGATGACTACGTCAGGAAGGGGTTGGAGTTTGTGATGTCATTGCTTAAAAACGATTCTGATTGGTTAGGGTTATCTTGAGAATACTCTGATGACTACGTCAGGAAGGGGTTGGAGTTTGTGATGTCATTGCTTAAAAACGATTCTGATTGGTTCCCCTCATTGAAAAAGAGCGCGAACATTTAAAAATGGAAATGTAACTCGGGTGAATATTTAATAGTGATGTCATCTGGTGAATTGTAGGAGAAGCTTGATATTTATAAGTTTATTAAAACATCACTGCTATGACGTCTTTATTAATTACAAAGTAATATTTTTTTTTATAAAACTAATATAAAAACTTTAAATAATAAATCCCTAAGAAATATTTTCAAAGTTATTAAAAACATATGTATATAAAGTTAAAGCTATTTATTATGTGGCAACGAATACTCAAGTGGATTTTGTAATAGGAAAAGTTATTTTTGGTTGTATGAAAATCGTACAAGTACTACACAACACAAGGTGGTTGAAAGGAAGTACCTGGGAGCAATGTCGTGTATTTATTTTTTTGTTCTATACACTTTGTACTAGAGCCGCGTTACAGCAAGGCCTATTCTGAAGAAAAGACCATGGGACATTACCAGGTATTTTTGAAATACGGTATAAAAATGGGAGTTTGGGGTTTCATGAAAATAATATATATAAAAATATAAAAGTTAAAATTTATTCAACGAATTTTAGCCCATGTGGTCTTTAAATATTCTTTCTTTATACGTGAAATTATTATTATTATTATTATTATTATAAGGAGAAAAATAACACAGCATTATGATTAGGAGAGGGGATCTCGCCTTGTGCACAATTGATTGAATTACAATTGCATACGGTTTAGGAATATTACCGTATCGCAATGTTCGTGTGTTGGGCAGAAGGAGGCTGGATAAGGGCAGAGGAAGGGTTGATATGCAGCAGAGAGGGACATATTATTCGTTAGAATACGTGCTAATCGTGGGGATTTATCCTAGATGGAGATGCGGTTGTTGTGCGGGGGTGTTTTGTGGTTGGCGGGCTAATTGAACGTCTCAGTACAATTACACATAACAATGGGGTTTCATTTATAACAACACAGGTCAATAAAGTGACTTTTTTAATGTGTCAATGGTGGACAAGTGAATAAAAATAAAATAAGCACTTTTGAATTTGATTAGTCGGAAGACCCTTCACAAAAGTCACCCCTGGCTTCCGTGCATACGGGGGGGGGGGGGGGGGGGGGGGCTTAAGTACGCTTTGCAACACCACATGTCTTTGGGTGGGTACGGATAAAAAAGCTTATGTTGGAACTTTTAACTTAATATATAACTTATAACCCTGAAACTTTTTTTTAATTTTTTTACGTCTATTCTTTTTTACTTTTAAGCCATTTTCTTTTTTAATTTTCACTTTTTCCTTTTTTGCATTTATTTTTTTAAAACGTAATTTCACACTTAAACTCTTTTTTTAACTTTTATTTTTATATTTTTCTTTTTTTAATTTTATTTTACACTGAAGCTGTTTTTGTTTTTTTACATTTATTGTTTTACTATTTATTATTTTTCTTTTGAAATGTTATTTTACACTTAAAGTTTTTTCTTTTTACATTTATTGTTTTTACTTTTTATTCTTCTTGTCCGATGTCAACTACACACCTCGCTTTCACACCAATTTTACGTGTGCACATCTCCAAATTGTCCCCTTATGGACACCTGATGGCCCCAAAATTCTACGCATGCACCCACAATTGTCCCCATCTGTGTACTTGTTGCCCCCCCCCCCTCCATTTCACCCAATTGATGCCGAGAAATATTGAAATAACAATTTTAGATATGCTAGTTCTTAAAGATAAAAGAGATTCCATTGACTTTAAAAAAATCACCATTGATGGCTACTCCGCAAATCGGACGATCAGATAAATGTTGGTCCAGAATAAGGTAGGAGTTTTCACTCGCTGAACTCTGGGGCTAACTGCATTACAAAATGTGTGTGTGATGAAATGGAGAACTACTGCAGCTGTGTATCGGCTACCACTGAACAACACATGTTGACATGAGACGTTCCCGTGTTGCGGTGATGTTAATAAACTGAGGGGTTCTCCGATCGCGGTCCTTTTCCAACTGTTAGCTATACTTAATGTCAAATAATAATAATAGAGTGATTGGAGATGAAGACGTCAACTGCCACCCATCCTCCTGGGAGATTGGTTCTTAGAGGAATGAGTGGAATTGTGAACAACAATTTTGGAAACGTACATTTCATATACGCCAAGATGGAGTGGTTTTTTAGTGATTAAGCGAACAAGGCACGCTTTAGGAACTTGGAAATATATTTAAATATGTTTCTTTATGCAATATGTATTTCTAAAATTGTTAGAATAATTAAAAAAAAAACTAAACTAACTTTTACAAATCCAAGCCTGTGGTACACATCTTAAGAATGAGTAGTACTTTATATATATAAATGTTCAACCTTTTAGGGGAGGAAGTGGAAGTGTGTGTTTTGCGATCCACGGACATAGTCTTTCGTTAGTATAGATGTTCAACTCATTCGCACCTCATTTCTTACTGAGCGGGACCAAATGCATGTCAATCGAGCTATTTGTCAGGGATTTATAGTATCGAACATTATCACCTCTGCAGACACAGTAACACGGTGTCCCCATGCTGATACCCCCCCCCCCCCCCACACACACCCCTTCTCGTTTTGAGGAAGTTTCACGTCTCACGCGTACACAAAACAAACATTGGCGACTGTTTTTTTTTCTCTTCGTGTTGGCGGAAGCGCTTTGAGTGCCAGTTGGCGAGCGCTCTTGCGAAAGAGGGGACCACCGCTCCCATCGGGGGAGAAATCTTTCGGGTGGTGGGGGGTTCCCGTCGGGGTGCTCTCCCGGATGTGGCCCGTGGGAATATCTTCCCCCCCCCAACCCTTTGAAGGGAACGACCTCCTCCTCCTCCTCCTCCCTTCACCACGGGCGAAACAGAATCACGCACACTTCTAGAGAGAGAGAGAGAAGAGCACCCAGATCGAGAGCGGCACTGTCAGAAATGCAGGCTCGTTTTCGAAGAAGCTTTCGTCCTTTTCGACAAAGCAAGTCGCCTGCCCAAATGCTCCGACGATTCACCGTTTCGTCGAACGGAGGAAATTCCATGGGTCGGGTTTGTTTTCCACGAAATTTACTACGTTAAAAGTAAGGACGATTTCCAATAAAAATCGACGGGTGGATTCAAACCACGGATCTCTTGATCCGAAGTCACGCGCGCCAGAAAAGCTCTTTTGAAGTGTGGCAATGTACGCATGTGAACCGAAATGGAGCTGATAATACCGGAAAGGAATTTAGTAAAAAAAATGTGAAGAAAGTCAAGTGATTGAGAGACGAAACTGTTGTTAAAATGGACGAAAGCAGCCTTGACGATCGCAGAATGTTCTAAAATGATATGAGTGTTCATTCTGGGAGGGTTGGGGTGTGACCGCCGCGCTCATTTGTTCTCGCACAATCCGCCCGCTTAGTGGGGGAGGGGGCAGTCGTCGCGAGATACACACTCAAAAATATCGAGTTCGACGATGCTATTTTCGTTCCAATTGACACTCGTTTCGTCATTTCGACTTTGGGGACGAAACGAGAATCTTCCCATTTCTTACGAAAGTCATTTACTCTGATTCCTTCTCGGTGGCATCAGCTCATTTCGGTTCTCATGTGTACATTGCCACACTTTAAAAGAGTTTTTCTGGCGCACGTGACTTCGAATCAAGAGATCCGTGGTTTGAATCGACCCGTCCATTTTTTATTTAAAATTCACCTCATTTTTAACGAAGTAGATTTCGTGGAAAACAAACCCGACCCACAGAATTTCCTCCGTTCGACGAAATGGTGAATCATCGGAGCATTTAGCAGGCGTCTGTTTCGTCAAACATAAAAAAAGTTTCTTCAAAAATGCGCATGGATTTGTAACAGTGAACGAACACACGTGTGCCAGGAAAGTGTCGCCATCGTCCTCCTGTGCACTGTGCTCAACACACACAGAAAAGGGGGGGGGTCCTCTTTTCATCTGCGGAGGATATGCGGTGAAAGGTGGTTGAACAACCTCCCTTGCGACGCACAATTAAAAGAGCTCCCGTGAATGCGTTATTCCCGGAAACAGAACGTCCAAAGAAAGAAGAAGAGAGTTAAAAAAAAAAAAAGAGCTCCCGAAAAGAGCCGTTCTCCCCCGCGTACCTGGGCCGAAGGAAGGGCGCATGCGCGGTGGTTGTGCCCCGATGAATGGAGGGTGGGGCGGGAGTACCGGACCGTGCCACAGGAAGCCGGCCTGGCGTCACTTCCGGTCCGAGCCCCCCCCCCCCCCCCCCCTCTTTGTCCGGGACGGTGGAAACAGTGCGCGGAGAATGTTTCGCAATGGCCTCTGTCTGATCTGTAGGCAAAAAAGAAAACTGAAACATTTTTCTCTGATTTCAAATTTCTTTTTTTCATTCAAACTGCGCAAAGTTTCTGAGGAATATTTTACCGAACAGATAGAAATAGAAAAGCATGAGGAGATAAAAATAGAAAAGCACAAATGTTAAATTATTATGTAGGCGAAAACACTTCAACACAAAAAAAAGAAGAAAAGGATTATTTAATTTGACTTGTGCACGTTTTTTTTATATGTGTAAACGCGTTATTCGTGTTCTGTGTTCGCTATTTCTGAATCGACGACGACCCTACTTCGGAAAAAATGCATTAAAAATTGTGTTTTTATTCATAACAGAAATGTGTCAATCTACTTTTAATTAGTAGTTCAAGATACAAGATAAAGATAAAAAAAATTAGGTTTTTTGTTTTTTTTGTTCTGTTATTTCAGCAGATTTCACGAGCATTACAGTCCTCCCCCCCCCCCCCCCCCCCATATCGATTCCAATGCCATTGTATAGTAATTTCTATAAAAAGTCATCCCCCCCCCCTAGTTTGTGAGATTTTTTTTCCCCCTTCAAAGTCACATTTGCTACGTCACGCAATCACCCGAGATCCTTTTCCCTCATGTCACGCCACAGTCACGTATGATGAACCCCCTGTCCTAAGGGTGTAAGTCATAATAAAAATAAATGTCCCTTGAAGAGCCAAATTAGACTAAAATCTATGATTTTTGTAACATTTTATTTTTGTGATTTAAAAGACAAAAGGCAATTTGTATTTAAAATGTTGCACCGAATTTTTTAATATTTGTTATTTTCCTCGTGTACATTGCACAAAAAAATTATTTTTGCTGTGCAATTGGCATTTTTTTTTATATTGTACTGAATTTTGTATTGTTTCTTACGTTTGCTTACAAAAAAATATTATAAACTATGCACTTTTCAGCTGCACACAAGCCTACGTCACAATAAACTCGTGTCTCTCGTCATCGAGATCTGGAATGGACAGCGAAGGACAATTTTCAGCGGGAAATTGAACAAATCGGCCACATTTCATGAAGGTTTGTTTGCATTGGGATGTACGGATACGAGATCAACGTCTTCATTGTTCCCAAAAGGCAGAAAACTCTTTACGATTTGCAACCTCTCCTCCCGTTGCGAAAAAGAATGGAGTTTCAAAATGTATATGTCTTCGAACTCCATTCGGGGATTTCATAAATGTGCTCCGGGGTTTCATGGAAAATGACGCCGCCCCCTCACCTCGACTTCGGGCGTCCCGAATTCTGTTCCATTTGAGCTGCTCGAACTGGACTTCGGGCGACTTTGGGCACTGGGTTCATCGGAAAATATCGATATTTTACTGTCGATGTGTCGCGATGTGTAAATGTCCATATCACCCAAGCCTACACTGTAAAAGAAAGGTGTTTAAAAACGAGTACCTGAGCATACTCGTTTTTCTTTGAGTATAATTGCATCGTAAATGAGCGATGACGTACTCAAATTGAAGTAACCGTACTTTCTAAAAATGAGCAGTGTGATTTAATAGTGCTCATTTCAGCTTCTGTTCAAGTCGTCTTAACAAAGCGACCTGACACACTTAAAATAGTTGTTCAGAAGATGGTTTTCCACATTATTTGATGTCGATTGCTTTAATGGAAACCGAGTTATTACAATTCAATTACCTTACTTCCCATTCTTTTGGCATACCTTTTTGACATTTCTTCAGTTTATAACTTCTTCACTTCGCCCTGGTAGTACAACGAATAAGGCACTGGACTGCGTTGCCTGTGGATATGGGTTCTATTCCCGGTAAGTCTTGGTTGTAATGGTTGATATTTATTGAAAGGGATTCATGAAGGCAGCCTACGTAGGCAAGCTACTGCTCTTTTTATTCATTTTCATTCAATTTTTGAGTACATGTCTTTTTCCAAAATGACACTTATGTATTCGGAGCTACGATAAGCATCGCATGTAATCAAAAATGAATACATTTTACTTGACTACCATTTTTAACAGTGTAGTGACGAGGCCGGGCATCGTCCTGTGAAATGTCCCCCCAAGCCCAACCCTCCCGTCTCCAACGTCAATTAAAAGTGCGATATGAAAAAATAACAAAAGGGAGGAAATGGACATAAAAAAAGAAGCGATGAATGTGAGACGGCGGAACGGTTTTTGATCGATCTGGATTCGTCTTCTTTTCCCTTCTAAAATATGTGTGAGGGGGGGGGGAACGTTCGTCTTCTCCTTTTGAGCTTTCCTTCAATTCGTCATAGGATTTTCAATGCTATAATAACGTGCTGAAATTTGGACGTCACCGTACATTTAATTGATTGGAATTTTCCAATTGAATATACTCTACAAAATAGTTATATCCATGCGAGTATGGTTCTACGAACAGTTCACTCGGATCCTCTTTGGAAAGGTTGAAACCCACCCACAAACACTTGAACGGTTTCGGAGAGAACTTCTGAGAGAACTGAAGACGCCATTTCAATGGAGTAAACAGGGCCTGATTACCGAATAGGCTCGGGAAGCCCAGGCATACACTTTACATTTTTGAGGGGCCCCCAAATCATACATTTTATATAAATATTTAACTGCCTAACATAGTTTGCTATTAAATTTACCTTAAAAAAGTGGCATTATTAACTTTGGCAAAAAAAAGTTTCCAAAAATAAAAAACATACAGAATATTTGGAATATTCATTAATTTTTTTTTTAAATATAATTTATAATGTGTTTCGTTTTAATGGCATTCTCTATTTGACAGCCATGGGGGACCCCATTTACAGGCGGGCTTCCCTTGCTTCAATGTCTTAATCGGGCCCTGTGCGTAACCCACAGGCAAAAGGACGCGAAATCCAGTTTTGTGTAGAGTGGAGTGAACGAAACCTTAACCTCGGGACAGTGAAAATTGAGGAGAGTGATTAAATGACAGTCATGGACATACAAAAAAAATTGAAATTTGAACTTAATTGCTGATTGATAGTAGCGAAAAATTATCAATCTTAAAAGTATCAATCTAAATTCGTATTAAAATTCGAAGTGGATTGTTTTAAGAGCAAAAAATGACGAGTACTTTAAGGAAACAAATGTACGAGTTTTCGTTTCCTCGGGCTTTGCACGGAAACAGGCGCGCGGATTTGGAAATGTCTCTCTCTCAGTGGTGTGCTCCGAGTCGATTTCACGATCCCTCCCTCCCTCCCTTCAGAGGACTTCGCGAAAGGCTCGGAGGGGGAAAAAAACACAATTTTCTTTTGCCTAAGAAAATAAGAAGTGGAGGGAAATTCTACAAAATGGCGAAGTATTGGATTTTTCATTCGAATCAAATTTCCAGAGTTTCCGGAAGCTAATGGATCTTTTATGCACGCGGAAGAATTCTTTTCGATCCACTTCTGACTTCTTCGAATGGGAAATAATAAACGGCCCTTTTATGGGGGATCGCACACATTGCCTCCCCCACCCCCATTTCATTTTTTCACGCTCGTGTTTGAAGGTGTCTAGATAATTGTTTTAGAACTCCTTCAACGAGGGCATCATGTGTTCTCCACGGACAGAGTCCCCTCAGCATATCTGGACATCAATTCTTAATCTTTACGAACACTTAAAAAGCAAAACAAATTAAACTTCAATAGAACTTAACACTCAGGAAAGTTGGAAAATATTTAAAAGAATTTTGCGCCTTTTCACTTTAAATAATAAAACATATTTATTTTTTTTGAAACTTCGGTCAAATGTTACAACTAAATATTACTACTTAAACTATATAATCTACAGGGATTAGAAGAAAACAGCACATTTGGTTTAAACAATATCACACTTTTTAAGAATGAATTTAAAATATCCTACTTAATTCCCAATTTTTGTTATAGCGAACTTACATTTTGAATAACTATTGAAAATACTGCTTCCTCATTAAAGCCATGGAAAGATGATGCAGTGATCACTTTAAATGTCACCTCCATTTTACCCCTACTTTTATACCCAAATCAACTTGAGGACAACTCCCTCTACGACACGTGCAAAATGTTTTCGATAAAAACCAAATCGGTAAGTAGCCCGAATTAGGCCCCTTACAAAACTGATGAAAAGTGTACTAAAATTCAAAATTTGGTAATAAAATGTATAATCTTGTAATCTCGCCCCAAACCATCTTACAGGCAACCAACAGGATTCATGCAATTCCCCGTGCTCGAAACTACCGCGGAATCATCGCGATTTCATAACACACTTAGTTAAAAAGAAGTTTGTTTTCTACTGTCATAATTCACTTAATTCCAATATACACAAAAAAAATTTAATCGATGACTTTTTTAAAGGCAGCTAGGAAAGCAAGGATGCTTGTGCTTGACTAAAAAGGACAATAGGGGCGGAACTTTTTTTTGAAGAGGGCGGCATTTTTGAAAAAGGGGCATAAGGGCGCTATCGATATGAAAAAAAGGGCGGGCAGGGCGGACCGCCCTTCAAAAAACGCCTGAGAGAGAACACTGCGTCCTTGATTTGCTTCATTTCAAGAGTTCACACGCATCGGTGCCTTCCCCTTTTCTTTTGAACCAACTCTTATAAAACTAATAAACGACACTTTCCAAATTCTTTGAACACTGAACTCAAAAGCTATAGTAAGAAAATGAGGTATTCATTCCACTCAATTCCAAAAGAATGCAAATATTTGATATATTGTAAAATGTGATGTCTGTGCGCGTCTTCAACACTTCCGAGGAATGTCTCTCGTTGAAACGAGTAGTGGATGTTGCTTCGCGCACTCTGCGTTGTTCCGCCGAATGCATGCTCATCTTTGAAGAAACTTTCGTCCATTTGGACGAAACAGGCGCATACTAAATACACCTATTAAATAGTTCGTCAAACGGGGGAAATTCATTTTGTCGTTTTTGTGAACGAAATTTATTTCGTCAAAAATAAGGTCGATTTCAATTATTTACCAGGGATCTTTTGGCCCAAAGTCACACACGCTATCGACCGTGACAGAAAAGCTCTATTAACTAGTGGCAATACACACCTTTAACAACCGAAATGGAGTGGACGCCACCCCGTAATATCAGCGGATACAATTAATTTCGTGAAACATGGGACGATTCTTGTTTCGTCATAGTGATTCAATGACTAAACGATTGTCAGAGTGGACGAAAGTAGCTTTGACGATCTTAAAATGCTCGAAAATGAGAGTAAGTGAAGGTGTAGGGTCTGCACAATTCGAGTCACGTCGAGTGTCCCTCTCCCCCCCCCCCCCCCCTTCCCACCTTTAAAGTATTTTTATACATTGAAAATCGTGTGCTTTGCTGAAAAAACTGGTGGCACACAAATGCATACGCAGCTCTGCCCCCCATCATCAAAGTGTTTTGTGAAATGAAACAACACGAGAAGTTGCCATGAAATGATTGCGAAAGAGAGATGCTGCATCAGTCATTAAACAAAAGCGCGTTTTTCAGAAAAATGCATTGTAGTTCTTTATTAAAATAACTTCCGATGCCATGTCCTTTTATCTGACACTATGCCTCGAACATCAACATTCGGTTTCGCATTTTTAAAATCGTTCATAAATTACTTTAAATTATTATACATTTTTTTAAAAGAGCTTTCGAATGTTTTTGCGCTAAAGGTGTTTGTTTCCCCGTAAAGAATGGAATCAAACCAATTTGGATTAAAAGGTCTCGCTAAACTTATTGCTATTCGTAAGTCGATGACACCTATCGTCCATGATCGATCGCTGGCAAAAAGAAAAGCGAGTTCGGCATAATGATGGCATATTATTTACAATTCAAATTTGAAATAAAACGATGAAATATGTTCGCATGAAAACAAACAAACAGCTAAAAAAGAAAATTACTTACGCGACATATTTCCTGTCTGGTTTAAAAGTGAAGCTCAAAAAGCTTTTTCTCGAGAGACCAGAATACTTTGCGGATAAATATAAAATAGTGTCAATCTAATACCCCCATCCCACTCCTATACATCCGCCGATGGATGGTTGAAAGTATTTCATTCTCGCAGGGTTTCAAGTCACATCACCCCCATCTAGAATCATTGCTGACATGTTCTGCAGGAAACTTTCTAGGAATGGTAGGGATGAGGAGAGAAAGTCTCCCCCATTTTTGTTTTGTGTGTGTGTGAAAGACAACAACGCTGACACAAAAGGCCTGTCGCTTTGACCTTGAGAGCCATTGGATTGGAATGTCCATTGGGGGCCATTTGCAACAGGTCGTCAATCCTTCCAAAAGCACCCAGACCACAAGCAGCGAGGGTGACAGAATCACAAAGGACGAGAGCAGGCAACTCCTTTAATGGGCGAGAAAAATCCCCATAAGTAAACGTAAATAGTCCAGTCAGCAAAGGGTTCAATTCGGGAAAAAATAGGGGAAAGCTGGAAACAATTTTAATCGCTTCCAAAAAGTGTTCTGTATGATATATTAATTTTGCACCCTTGCACCACGCCGGCGTTGGCCGCCATCTTGGAAAAATGGCGGCCAAAATCAGTTTTGTGTGATTATCTCCTTAGTTATTAAATTTAGAGTATTTCAATTACAATATTATTTCCTAAGTAATTTTACACAAAAATGCAATTTACATTATGTTTCTGCGACTCACCATTTAGACGCTAGAGGCGAATATAGTGGATACTAAATCACTAAGTGGCATGAGAACCCAAGAAACTGCTTTGACAGAACGTCATTTGTTCCTTACTTTGTTTAAAATCCTTTCTATACCTTATTTACGCATACTTTTTTATATTAGTTTTTAAGTAAGTTATGTATTTCTCATTCATAAAACTAAAAAAAATTCAGTTTCACTATAAGTCATATTTTCTATTTTATCATTGTATGCAGACAGTTTTTAATTTCTTTATGTACACTGCCAAAATTATTTACTTCAAGTCAGTTACCGTATATATAAAAATTGCAACTACTGTTTTTTCTAATATTACTTCACCTTCGTATTATAGTTCGGTATAACAAAGTACGCCTCATGTATTTGACTCCAGCACAGCTAGAGTGCTTTTTCTAAATGGTGATTGAGTATTTGTTGTATGGTCATCTTGCGATCTCACCAGCTTTCAAAAGCCATGCGTTAGTCTAAGATCATTAACAGGGTACAATGACGAGACATGTGTATACAATGTGTGTAGCATTAAACTATCATTATCGACTTAAATGTAACAAATGAGGTCTATTAGGGAAAAAGGCCTTTCACACAATGCAAACTGTTGTGTGAATGAGCATTTGCAATATATTTTTCCAATGGCATCATAGTTATTTGCATTACAACATTAGAAAGCCATTTTAGAATTTATTTTTAGTGGGCAAAAATTATTTATTGTCCTTCCACACTGTGGGTTTGGTTTGATTAAGTAACGTCGCACTAGTTCCACACTATAAGAGTAAACACTGGGCGTATGAGCAAACAATTTTTTTTTAAATTATGTCATCATTTAAAGCCAGGTGAAAGAAAATACTCCAGTATTTCTGTAAAATTCGAAGCCAAAGATGATAAATTTAAATGTTTCCTGAGTTTAGAATAGGTTTTTTTAATGTGTTATTCATATCCATTGGTTAAGTAGGATTTGATCAAGGACAGTATAAGAATTTTTTTATCGTAAGCAAGCCATTTTTTGGCGCACTTCTTCCTTTTGAACAAAGTAATACTTTTCAGGCAATCAGACAACTAAAAGTAATATATACATTTGCGAAATTCCTTAAATGCAAAACTTGGAAACTCTCATGCTATGCAGACATTTTTTTAGTAAGAAAAAAATATTAAACTATACATCCTCTATGAAATTAAATTGCACAAATATTTATAAAACAAATAATATAATCGATATTAGAATATAAAAATTCTTTAGTAATCTAATTTAATTTTTTTTACACTAAACTTGGAGTGTTCCTTAGTTTAACTCATTCCTTAGTTTAATAAAAATCCGTACCACTTATCCACTGATTCATCACTAATTCTCTAACTTTCTGTATATCCCGAAGTTGAAATTTGGCATAGTTGTTACTTATATCTTACACAGAAAAAGTAAGCTATCGGGTAGGTACAAACCACACTGTATCGTAATAATTGCTTCATGAATACTTTGGACTCCACGTGGTAGGAATGTCAGAGGGAGAGTGTATAAATGGTCAATCTGGGTGACGCGGCCTACCTTCCTCTACACAATGTTATGTCATTTATTCACGAAGGCTGATTTCCCGTAGAATTATTGGGGTGGAAGCGTATACTGCCTGTCACCAAGGGTGACATTATCCTTCATGCGGTATCACCTTCATAGCCCCCCCCCCTCCCTCCCTCCTCGCATATTGGTAGGGTTCACCGTACAAATGAAAAAATATGATAATCTTGATTTTAGCAAGTGAACCTTTTAAACTCGTTTTCGTTTTTTTTCCTTCCAATTTGTGAAACTTAGCGACAAATGTTGACATAGGTGTCTAATAAAAGTTTTCGGAGATAATTATTATTAAAAATTATAACAGTAGTTCCTCTTTAAATCTTTAGGATGTTACTAAAGGTTAAAATATGGATGTTAATCAACGGGAGTAACGTATATATATATCCATGTCATTGTATAGCCAACTTCTCCATATTATCAATCTTTCCCGTTCTTGCAGGACCTTTCTAATAAAATTTCATTACAAATTGGAACTATGGACACTGTGGTTCCCCGTGATGGGTGACAAATTAAGAATATTATTTATTTCGATATATATATTATATTTTTATCAATTTTGCAACTTATTTTCTTCCCGTGCGTAGAACGAGTATTTCAGCTAGTTTACTTATAAAATTAAAATATGGAATAAATACCATTTTAATAGGCACAATGCATAACATGGTCTCGAGATTAACATTTTGACGATTAACAAAGAAACATGGTCGATTGGCCTCTGTGATTGGCAAATAACAAACCACGTAGTCCAACGAATCAACCAATAACAAATGTGCGTGAAGTCACTTATATCTTGAAATGACGTCATGTAAATTTCAGCACAGAGCAGTGCAACGTATCCATGGTAAACAAATGCGAATTTTTAGAAACATTTCCGTTTTTCACAATTTCTAAAACATATCTTCAAAACTGGAACACTCAAAATTGTTCTCTGTTTCTTGTTAAAAAAAATTGGAAAAATAAAACTTGTTGTACATCATCGTTATTTGATAAAATAGTTATTTAAATGTATTGAAAGTTTTTTTTTTACCTTTATGAATATTGCGTAAAATTAATTTAATAAAACATCTTTTAATTAATTCCATTGCTAAAAGCTGAAATAAGTATTTATATAAACAATTGACAAAAACAACCTTATCAAATAACAATAATGTTAGACAAAGTTTAACTTTAAATGTAAATAACATTAATTTAATAAAACCTCATTCAATTGATTACATTGGAATATAAATGCTTTACAAAACAAACGAATTTGATTTTGTTTTGAAAATTCCATGTTCTATTTGTGGAAATACATACCAGTGTCCATCAACGTGCATGACCTGGTGTCGAGATTAACAGTAGCAGAATAAATAATATATTTTACATGGAATAAAAAAACCTACGTGTTTTTCCAAAAAAAATTATTATTAAAAATTTTAAACACTTGCTCTTATGACGTCATATGCATAAACAGAGTTTTTTACTCTGTTTATGCACAGGATTAAATATGTTCAAGGTTTGATTATTTTAAATGCAAACGATTTTTGTTCAAGTTCCTTTTAAATATTTATTAGAGAACTTTTAGTATTTAGTTGACGAAAAAGTCACGTAATTAGAATGTGGTTTTCTCTGTTTGAAAACGCAAACGATTTATTTAATTTTAAATTACTGACGTTTTCTTCGGTTATTTATGAGAAAAAGCACTTTATTTTAAAATTAAAATAATAATAAAAATATCTCATCAAAAATAATTTACACGTTTTGAATTAAAATAACATATGATGGATTAAATTAACTTTTAAGCATTACTGCCGTATAACATAATAACTCATACGGGTTGAATAATTTGCAATGGAAAGAATGACATCGAACTTTTAATATGCTTATTTCAACCTCTAAATGACATTTTTCGAAGATAAAACCTATCCCAATCGAAATTTTACCCCAAAAAGTAGTAATGCCCCAATTTTCGTGAAAATCTTAGAGCAGATTTCGAGATCATGCAAACAAACATTTCTGTAGTAATATTTTTTGGTGTTACCATTTAATTTAAGATTAAAATTATAATCTTATGTGCCACATTTAAGGATATCTAACAAATTTATCAATTTTATCCTTGTTTTTATTATATTTTTATGTATTGTTCATTATATATATATATATATATATATATATATATATATATATATATATATATATATATTCCATTCCTCCATCATTTCCCAGGGATTCATTGGTTTCTTTCTGTGAAGTCACGCAAGATGTCGAAACTCTGTCGTGTTTTCAAGCTGAGTCAACACGGGGCAGCATCGCAGCCGAAAGACGTGTACTTTTACACTCTGCTCTTTCGCGCAAATCTTCCGCTCACGAGTGCGGACTCTAGACGCACTGGGTGAGAAAATAGACTCCATAAAATCACGCCTAAACTACTTCAGTTATTAAGCGCAATCACAAAAATATCTTTTGGCGGAAAAAATAATTAGTCTATATAAATATATGTGTGCTTCGGAGGTATACGACTATTTAACAGGAGAGCTTATCAAAGTTTGGTACGCGCCTGTCGGTTTCTATGGACATTGAGTTGTTTAGAACATAATATCTGCGTTGGTAATGCATGTGCAGAAGATAGTGTGGTAGTCCATGTGTGACTGTAAAAATGCGAAAGGCACATAATATCGCAATTTTCACCTGCCAATCGAAAAAATGGACATCGGGTCTTATACTTCCGAGTTACAGATATTATCCTTGAAATTTTACAAAACCTGATTTTACTACCCAGTTGCTTTTCTGTTCCATTTTGTTGGGGTTTTTAGACATTATGTCCATTTTTTTATTGTAAGAATTACTTTAAAACTTCAAGAAAGTAAAAACATATGGATAAGGGCGCCTAAAGCTGACACTTTAAGGAAAATATTTCAACAGAACTTATTTTTTAATTCAAAAATCTCATTCTAGCTATAGTCAGTGATTTATAAGTTTTCAAACAACTGTTATAATGCCAGAAATGGTCATAAAAACTTTTTTTAAACAAACATTAATTTTTAATAAACTAAAACTTTTTTATAACCCTTGAATTGCTCCTAAAGCTGACACACACATTTTGTAATGAACATAAAGCTGACACTTTAATGCACCTAAACCTGACACCCATATAATATTTTTTTTAAAAAGCTAAAAATGTATTCATTGTTAAAAACTGTTTGTAGAGGAAATATGAATGAAACATCAATGTTATAATCTGTAAAAACATATGTGAATAAAACAAACAGCATCAGGAACTCTCCTCTTAATAGTGTGTCAGAAACTCGACGGACAAAATTACTTGTAAGCGAAATTTTAGTAACGACGACTTTAATATTAAATCACTTCTAAACTAATAATCATATTGAAACAAAAATATATTCGTCTTGTTTATCAAACATTTGTTAGCAAATTCTGTTAAATTCGTAATTTTAGGATTTTTACTTTTTGAGATACGATCTGAATAACAGCGGAAGGATTGAAAATTCTCCCTAGGGCTTACTTTTTTTTTAAATAGAGAGAAAATACAGAACGTCTTTGAAAAAAATTCTGAAGAGTTATGAAAAACGTCAATAATGATAAAAAAAAATTTACAAAACTTTTCTACAATGAAAGTGACTAAGAGGGGGGGGGGGGGGGGGGCTAGGTCCGGGCCTAACGGTAAATCAGGTCCTATCTATAACAACCCGAAATTCAGCTGATACCCACGGCCTGATTACAGAATAGGCCCAGGAAGCCCAGGCTTACACTTTACTTACATTTTTCAGGGGCACCCAAATCACACATTTTATATAAATATTTAACACTTCTAACATAGTTTGCTACTAAATTTACCTTAAAAAAGTGGCATTACTAACTTTAGAAAAAAACAAAGTTGTCACGTGTTAAATTTGTTCAAATATCGGAAAAAAAAATCAAAAACATACAGTATCTTAGTATTATTCATTACTTATTAATGTTTTTTATATATATTATTTATATGTTTCGTTTTAATGCCATTCAGGGATGTCTTAGTCGG
Source organism: Troglohyphantes excavatus (assembly GCA_963932185.1). Taxonomy (NCBI): domain Eukaryota; kingdom Metazoa; phylum Arthropoda; class Arachnida; order Araneae; family Linyphiidae; genus Troglohyphantes; species Troglohyphantes excavatus. The sequence continues at coordinate 3,969,376 of OZ010669.1, read as the reverse complement.
GCCCTGCTGATGCCACCGGAAAGGAATCGAAGTGAATAGACTTTCGCGAAACACGTGAAGATTCTTGTTTCGTACAAAGTTGAATGTTACAATGACGAAAGGATTGTGGAACTGAACAAAAGTAGCCTCGACGATCGCAGAAATTAGAGTGTGAAATTAGAAAATTAGATTATGAAATCAAGAACTAATCCGGGGGGGGGAGGGGGGGGGGCTGCCCCGGAAAAAACAGGCAAAGGAGTTCTTGATTCGCGCATCACGAGGGAGGAGTCCCACCTCGCATCCGCCGATCGTCTGCTGGGAGGATCTGTTGCCAGGTGCGCGTGTTGCAGCGGCAGATGTCGAACAAACGACATCTGCGCGCACCCTCCTTCACCTGCCCGGGGGGGGGGGGGGGGGGCTATAGCCCGAGGAGTCGAACCGCACGCCGTTTCCCACTTTTGAACAACGCGTGAAAATATCGTTTGAAATAATAACAGCCAAAGGATGAACCACAGACCTGATATACTAACAGGACCGCGCATGACTGGCTTTCGGATAATAGTTGACTGCGCAAATGGAAAGCCGCTATTTGAAACAACAGACATAGGATTTATAATGCTATGATGTGTTGGCATTTTGGCGTCTTAAATTTTTAAATGGAACAGAATTTTCCGAAATATAATGAATAACAGATACATCCATACAAATATAATTTTGCTCTGCGAATTATTCACTCTGATCATCTTTCAAAAGGTTGAAACCAACCCACAAAAACTTGAATGATCTTAAGGCGCATCTACATAAAAAAAAATTCAGTGGCCCCCTATCGGACCCTATTATTCCGAAGTCCTACGCGCCACGGACTAAGCTACAAAGGTACGTTCTAGTTCTTGGAAGTATTTATACCTTATACAAATTGCATCAAAGTTCCCAAATCTACTAGTCTCAATGCATTGCCTATTTTTACTCTTTAAAAAAATAAAAACATCAAACTTTATACAGTTTTTTTAACCTTTCATAAAGAACTGAACGGACAAAAGAAAAACTCTGACTGTTCTACTGTTTCGTACAAGCGACCTAATCATTTACTTGACCTCCTATTTCTGGAAGACCTTAAATACTATTGACGCAACACCAGTCACCAGTCCTTTCTGTGTCCTATCCTATGCAGATGCGTGACCCCCTCGAAATTCAAAGAAACCTTGCCAGTGAAAAGCCAGCTAAAAGAACAAAAATACTATAAAATGGAAAGGGGTGTTCTTGAATGAAAATATTTTCCCTTTAGTTCTTTTCCTTTGAAGATAAAGATAACATGTGACAGATGACATTTTTACCACCTTAATTGCCCTTTTAGCGTCATTGTTCCTACCAATACCTCGGCCGGACTGTTAGTATGCCCCCCAAGGCTGAACAAGATCCGAAAGACCGAGTCGAGGGGCATCTTGCCGTCTTCCCCTTTGTCAGGAAGCACAGGGGGTCCGACGAAACGGATATGATCTTTTGGAGGCACTGTGTGGGACTTATAGAGGTCTGGGAAATAAAGCTACTCAGACTGCCGTGGGTGGCAAAATTGTTCTTCTATGGTCAAGTGACAATGGTTACCTTGACGAAAACTAAAATAAATTTTGTGTTTGGAACTAGACTGCGCAAAATCCAATATATTTGTCCACATTCGGTAAAATGAAACTACATGAACATAAAACATGATAAACAAGTCAGGAAATAAATGACTATTGTTTTTTTTCTGTATTATTGAAGTAATCAATGATGAATGAAATGTTTTTTTGAGTCATGCCACAATTTATACAAAAACAATGTATAAAAAATAGTTCAAAACGATTTTTTTTTCTAATGTTTGACTTGCAAGTTGTATAATAAAAATCTATTTTATTTCTTGTTTTTACAACAGGTACAACTTAAGGTAAGACAGGTCCATTCTACACGAACGGATAAAACGCACGTCAGCTACTAGATGATACGATAATTCGTACTACGTGTTATGAATTATCGAATCACCGAGAAGCTCACGCGCGTTTTACTCGTTCATGTAGAATGGGCATTAGAGTCATACTTGCTTTATTTTGTTACCATGTTTAACAAAAATATGACCATAACGAAAACATACGTAACGAAATCATAAGCCTTAAACAGCGTTGGCGCGATTGCATCATCATCTATCTCATACTCGTCTGAGAGCATGCAGAGTTTTTTTAGGAACCCAAAAAGTGCTCGAGTTGAGTTTGACGTTACATGCCTTAAACACTACGGCCGTTTTGAGAGGGACACTGCCTACCTAATTTTTTATTAAACAGTTTTTTTTGTTTGTTTGAAAATTATTGTATAAAAAATTTAATTAACGTACCTAAACATAAAATATATAGACAGGATCAAAATTACGACGAGATATCAAGCTCGACAAACCAACCTTGAATTAAAACGCCACTACCACCAAAAAGTTCTTGAATTTACTGAATATAACTTTTCAATTAACTACGTTAAATGCCCCTACGTTACATCCAGCCCTCCCAGCAGCCTCATACACGGTGGATACATTTTGGTCGTGAAAAGAGCGAATTTGACAACCACCCGTTTGCTAAAAAGTGACACACATGCTGAGGATTGAACTCGCGCCCATCGGATGCTTGTCCGAGCCCCTTATTCGGACATGAAAGTCCGGATTTCAATAAACTGTAACCTTGCCGGAATTCTGTCTGTCGGGATGACACAAATCCATTTTATTGAAAAAAAATATTATTTAATGTTTCACAAAAACTTGTTTTTAACATTTAAATTAAAACTTTTTCCCCAATAGGGGGGCTACAGCTCCCCCCCCCCCTCCAGCACCCCCACTGGCGCCACCTCTGGGAACCGGTGCACGTTGAACTGCCGTGGTCACAGGACCTCACTTGTTGCGGGCAATCCAAAGTATAGATTGATAGATAACTCACTGGGATGCGTTAAGAAGCATTTTTGCGCGGTGCAACTTTTGTGCGGAATTCCGGGTTCGAAAAGGTGTCCTCCGCACACACGACGCGTCGTCCACTTGGGGAGGGGTGGGAGCCCTCCTCTCACACCCACCCACCCAAGAGGGTGGTGGATCCGCGTACTGCACGCACCCCCATCCTCCGCTTTGAACAGAAGAACGGGGGAAAAAAACATTTAAAAGAAAAAAAAAGGTGGCGACCGTGTCAGAAGGGCAGGGAAGTTTCACTCAAAACTTCTTTGAGTGAAGGTGTCGCAATAGGAGTTGTCCGCCAACAGAAAGGAAATACATTTCAAGACCCTCATCGACGCCTCGTACGTTTGACTTCATTCTGCACGCATGGACGCCTCGTGTTCTGAAGAACAAAACGAAGTCAATCGATTTATTTGCCCAACGCAGCCCCCTTATGGCGTCGGAATGAATCACCCGCCCCACCTAAACGCGCCCCATTCGTGTTTTTATCCCGATGCATGGATGCTCACGTTTGACGAAACTTCTTGTCATGTTTGACGAAAAAGCCTGCTCAATGTTCAATAGTTCGCCAAACGGACGAAATTCATGGGGTCATGTGTTTCGCGAAATTCATTTCATCAAAAATGAGGACGATTTCAAATAAATAGGGATGGCTCGTCTCGAACCACGGATTTCTTGGTCCGAAGTCACGCGCGCTATCGACCGAGTGAGAAAGCCTCTTTTGAAGTGTGACACTATATAGGAACAAAAAGCAGAATCGAATGAGCTCGTACCACCAGAAAGGAATCGGAATAAATGGTTTTTCGTTAAAATGTGGGAAGATTCTTGTTTCGTCCTTAGTCAAAGTGATTCCGAGACGGAACGATTATCAAAGGGACGAAAGAGTGGCCGCCTCATCGATGGCAGATTGCTTAAAAATGAGAGTGTGTTACTCCTCAGAGTGAGTGAGTGAGGGCGGCGGGAGGGGGAGAAGAGGGGGGGGGGGTCCTGGAAAAGTGCACATTGGAGGGTTGACCGCCCTCCTCCTCCTCCTCCCGTGCGAAGGAGAAGCATACGAGGATGAGAAGCGGGGGCGGGCGGAAGAAGAAGAAGACGAAAAGGAGGAGGACATATTTACCTCTTCCTCCGTGATGGTGGACACGGAGTCCATGCTCTGGCTGAGGGTCATGGAGGCCTCGGTGGTCATGGATGCGGTCGACATGGAGACCGGCCGCCTCTCAGGATCCACTTGCACCGGAATGACTGCGCCTTCCTCTGCCCCGCTGCTTCGTCCGCACACACACACACTTCGCACGCCTCTCTCTCTCTCTCTCTCTGGACACACGCAAACACAACACAAACAACGAAGGAGACGATATGCTGAAACACCCCGCTTGCTTTCCCGTTCGAACAACAACAAAACACACGCGGCTCTTCTTCTTCTGCTCTTCTGCTGCTGTTCTCTTCTTCTGCGCTGGGGGAGAGGAGACGAACGCTTCTCTTTCTACCTGCGCGCTTCCTCAGGTGTGGTGGTTTTACCTGGATGCTCTGTGGTGGTGGAAAGCAGCCTCCCCCTCCCCTCCTCACCTTTTGTTGTACCCCCCCTTTCCCTCCCTTCCCCACCACCACCACCTCTCTCTCTCTGCACGAGGAGTGGAAGTGACGTCAGAGAACACGTGACACTCCTTCCTCCCTACCCTCCCCCCCCTGCTACCTGTGTGAGAGAGAGAGAGACTCACCTGGCGAACGGTGGAAGGGGAGGGGGGCGGGCAGAGGGGAGGGGAAGAGCGTACTTACAAACGCTTGGCGACATGTATCGCCCACCTTGGCGAATGAATTGTTTTAAGTGGAAAATACGAAGACGGGTTATAGGGTCAACAGCTTGCACCTTTGGAAGTAGCCAAGTTTTCATGCAATGTTTTTGTTTAATATAAAATTAATAAAAATAAAAATTGGAAAAGATCAAAATTCTTGTATTTGTTCTTTTTTGTCTTATACAATATTAACTTTATGGAAATGTATATACTATAATCATATTATTACCTTTCATGATTTATTCATACGAGCTCACAGGCACAATCCCCCCCTCCTCCGTCTAATGTCATATTAGTTTCTTTCCCCTATTCTCACTGGACTCAATTCGATGGCGATGTAAAGACAAAAGTGTCGACACACACCGTAAGGTTTCAATTGCGGACGGATGGAGCGAAGGAGTGGAGCAGAGGCAAGGGGAGAGTTCGACCCTTCTTTCAATAATATTTCCGCATACACTGCTGGGGGATCATTTTTTCAGAGTAAGAAGTGTAGCCTTTCATTGTACATTTTTCAAATCACTTCGATCCTCAAATAAAATGTACAAACAGATCAAGTTAATGAATTAGATTTCATAACTGTTTTATTATATACAAATTTCCCACGGAGTTTTTGTTAGGCAAACTGGGAGTCTGGTTCTAAGAGAAGTCGACGCATGTATGAAATGTCATTGAATTTTCAAGTTTTACTCCCCCACCCCCCTCTTAATATTCCTTCCTAGATTAATTAATAATTAATTATAAACTGTTAATTATCAATACTTTGTTAATTGCCTAAATTTTTAAAGGATCTGTGATTATTTAAAATTAGAATTAACGCAATTTTCATAAAGTACATGATTAAAATTTTATTGGTAGACAATTTTAACTTGAAATCTTAAGAGGGGGGGGGGGTACTTGATTCCTATGGGTCCCTCCCTTTTCTTACGCACACTATGCAGGGGGGGGGGGGGGTGATTTCTCTCGCAATCCATTTTGAATTCTCTGAACAGATGACACGGAATTTTCCGACAGAGGATTGTTGGTGGTCGGAGCAATGGACGAATATTTTACATCCCCGACAAAATCCATGTTATAATATTTCGCCTTGAGGCATTACTGTTTATAAATAATAAAAAACAAACGTATATTTTATTAACTATTTCGTAGAATTAAGGACTTTGAGAGCCTCGAAATATCTCGCAGTCTATAGTGGAATAATGTGGCATTTATGTAATTTTTTTGTTTTTTTTAAAGTTAGATGCTGAATGCCCTCCATAAAAGCCCAGTTGGTTTTTGCGTTCAGATTCAATAAATGCGATTGTTTGGTTTAAGGATAAAAATGATTTTTAATACACTACTAAAATAGGCTCCATTTAATACCTTTACAATTTTCTACTAGCGACCGACACATTTACAACTTTTTTTTAAACGAATGCGCAACACTATGCTAGAAATCCGTCACCTTTGCCAATAATAGCATATCATTTATTAAGTTGGATATGCATCTATGTGTGTGTGAGTGTTTGTTTGGACCAGTGGTTCTCAAAAAGTGGTCCACGGGGCGATATTACGGGTACACAGGGTCACAAAGAAAAAAATGGTTAAAATGCACTGATTTTTAAGAGTGAAAGTATCAAGAGCTTATAGCCAAATTTAAATGAGATTATGGAACCAAAGAGAAATATTTCAGTCAACCCAGTTTGAAAATCAGTGCAGTTACTAACTTCAGTGACCATTGCGATGTTTTCATCATACGAGATGAAAGGAGGGTTCAATGTACAAGTGAGACACTAAAAGTAACTGAACTGAATAGATCGTCTATGCAATTGTTGGGTAAATGTGTGTCGTCCACATTCTTAGTAAGAGCAGTGTAAATCTAAATTATAAAAACTAATTTTAGAATCTTTTATTTGTTTCATTTTCATGTTCAGACAAAATAATTGAAACGTGCTCTCAAAAGAAAGAGCCGGGAAGGGGGGGGGGGGTATATATTCCAGTAGCACATTAAAAAAGGGGGGACCCCGGTCCTATTTTAGTTTTAGTCAGGGATATGTGACTAAATGCCAATTGGGAACCGCTGGTATAGACATAATGTGTAGACCAGTAGAGACCATATAGATAGACCAGTGTATAGTAGACCATATAGATAGACCAGTGTATAGTAGACCATATAGATAGACCAGTGTTTCCCAATCCGTGGTCTCTGGACCACTAGTGCGGTTCCCAGGAGGGTCTGAAGTGGTCCGTAGAGCTATCGCTCCATATTTTTTGAGTTTTTCAAAAATGTATTTTTTTTATGTTTATTATTTTTATTCAAAATAGCTCAATGGTGAATCCATATTTATTCGCTTAAAATAAACTGAATTATACACATTAGAATCCCACTTTTTAACTCTCATTCATGTGCTTGCTTTTAATAGTATAGAAATTACTCGGTAACGAAGCATTCGTATTTTGTTGAAAAGGTATATTGTTATATGAGAGCAGTCCAGTTACTAAACCAGATAGATCCATTCTCATACATTTGAACAGATTGGTTGGTTGGTTAATTAACGTCGCACTAAAGCTGCACAGTGGGCTATTGGCGACAGACGGTTCGAGGCTCATCTCGAAGGAAAGACCCTGGAACGATGCCTCGTATTTTTGAACCATGGTCACCCATGGCTGGCACCCAACGCCTTCAATAGACGTCGGGACTTTGGACCCCGATCAGATGTATCGAGCACCAGTCCCGTATGTACGCCGATAATTTTTGTGGATGTTCTGGACGACATTCTATTATTTTGGCAGCGAAGTTGGACATTTGAATAGGAAACGGCAAAAAGGCTGAACAGCCACGTACTCTTAGATCTATGGCTTTGAATGCATTTTTAGACTGGATTTAGACTGGATTTAGACACTTTGGGTCAATACCGCATGTGATGAAGTACACATGCGGTATTGACCCAACTGTTGATGAAGTACAACGAGAACTTGTAAAATATATTTATAAAGAAAAAAAACGATTTTTCGATAAATATTGATCTATTTCTGGATTTGAAACAAGATTGCTCATGGTGACTTTGTCAGTCTGCTGATATATTTTATGAGTTTAACTTGTGCGTTTGGAAAGAATAAAATAGTAAGTGGAATCCTTCTACTAGACTAGCTTTGAAAAGATGTTAACTCATTTCTTCTTTCATATACGTACTCTTCTACTTTTACTAAAACATTCAGAATTTGGTGAAAGAAATAAATACCAGCTTAAATATCACCTTCATTACTTAAAGGCAAACAAGGGATTTTACTAACACTCATTAATTCGTTACGTTATTAAAATAATTTAAATTAAAAAAAATTGTTAATAAATTCATTTGCAAAAATACAATATTTAAGGGGACTTGGTACCCTTTGATTTGAGAAAATCGATGAAAATATAAATTTTTCTTTTTTTTGCTTAAAATATGCTCTTATACCTAAAGTTCATTATTACAAAGTTTTGAAACGATCTGATAATTATAAATGTAATAAAAATGCGTTTCATTACTTTCACAGCACTTAAAATGCTACGTCCATTTCGATGTTTAAATTTTTGACACAACAGCTTTTGGTCATTTATTTAAAGAAAAATCAGCTAAGAACAAGTTGAACGTGTTTATCTGTGACTGTATCTATCACATCACGTGTTTGTTTACTTTTTTTTACCGTGGTTTGATATAATTTTAAATTTGAAGGTACAAGGAGACGTATTTGCCAAAGGCGACGAATTTAACAAATGTAATACATGTTTTTGCTATTGTCAAAGCCCATTCTAAAGTGTTTTATGGTATGGAATATGTATGTTAAATGAATTCAGTTGTATTAGTAGGGTTTCTAACACAAAATTAGTGTAAAACAATATTTTAAACATTATTATTTTGATTTTAACAGATTTTTCTCAAAAATTTAGTTTTGTTATCATTTTAAAACTGAGTACATTATAGTGATTTAATGTACTCCAATTAAATAATAGGTACCGGAATTTTATATGTATGGAAGTAGTTATACAATTAATTATGTGTGAAGAAAATCTCAAATGTATTCATCGAGTTATTTGGATTTGAAATGTTTAAACTGATTTATCTCAGTTTGTGTTTTTCGCATATGCCACGGTATTTAAAATAAGAATACTCTCTCAAATATTATTCAAATGACTTGATTTTTTTTCTGAAATTCCTGTATAACCTATTTAAAACAATCAAGGATGGGTTTTGCAAAATAATGAAAAGAAAAAAAATTAAAAATTAAAAAGTAGACTAAATCACGTTTTTTTCAATTTTTTTGCATATACATCGACATTTTATTTTTTTTCTCAAGAACTAAATCAGTAATTTCAAATTCGATCCTTAAAGTTATAAAGTATAGTATAGTGAATGTAAGAAAAAAAATCTTTACAAAATATTAAAAACTGAAAAAGGAAAACCATTTTTAAAAAAGTTAAATTTTTAAGAAAAAAATTAAATTTTGAAAAATATACTCATAAAAACATTTTTTTTGTTGCTAAAATCATGTTATATAATAATAACCTTCAATAATATGTGTAAAATATCTATGTAAATTATTTAATAAAAAAATTTATTCCAAGGGTACCGAGTCCTCTTAACCTTTGAATTATATATAGCGCTAAAATAATATTTGACACTTGAAGTTTTGTAGTACTATTACCAAGTAGTGGTCCGGGTTTTGGCTGTCTTATTTCTGTTAGCGTTTGTAAGTGCAGAGTGTTGTGTGTGTGGTCGCAATTGTTTGGAACAACACCAACAAGAGAGGGGGGGGAGGAGAGGAATGATAGCGATGGTCATCGAGTGGTTCGCGTTGCGGAGGAGATGCCCAGGAGGTGGGCAGGGAGGCGGAGCAGAGCCTCAATTAAGGAGATTGGCTTCGAATGAGGTATGAACGGAGGCGTCCCTTTTACGACGCTCATCCTTTTATTGCGGGAAGTTGAGAGCACGCCAGAGCAGGAATGGGGAAGAAGCACGGACTTCTGAGCGGGACGGCATGCGGGGGGGGGGGGGGGGGGGGAGGAGGCGTCTGTCTTTTGCTCCGGGAGTGGATGGTGCAGCAAGCTGAGCGCAGGCTCCTTCACTTTCAACATCCCTATTTCGATGATGGGATTACACTAGAGTCATTGCGATAATGCGTCAACACAACACATCATATCTGGTATTTCGACGCGACACATATTTAATAAAGTGCGCTCGGTTTTACGCGGAGTATTGGCCGATTTCTTCCCCGTGGAGCCATCTGTCGGTTTTTGTGAAAAGTCATTTCTGCTGTATGGTGTGGAATAAGCAGTGACGGCCCTGAGACGTTTTCTCGGTGTGTGTTTCGCCTCCTGCTCCACTGACGCTCTCCGCCAATCCCCAGAACGATTGCCACGCAATCCTCTTTTCCTTGTATATATACTTATCTTATATTTGTATATATAAGATTTTGTATGTATAACTCCCCTACCACACCAAAAAAAAGAGGAAACAAATTAGCCCCTCGCCCCCTCTTTTGGGTGACCCTAGATCCGCCACTGATTGATGCATCCTTTTGCAAAATAAACACGCCCAATTCCACAAGCGTCGTCAGTTCCGTTCTACGAACTTCCCCGAATTTGAAGGGGAGGGGGGGGGGGGATTCAGGAATAATTCTGGAATTAAAGATATCAAGAAAAGTCCTAGGGAATTTCGAACTAAAATTGTATTAATTATTGACCAACTGGAAATTAAAAATAAAACTGCGATTTCTTAAATTTTCTACTCTTGAGCCTATTAAATTTTCGGCGTTTCCAAATTCGAGTTATTTTAGATGATAAAAAAAATTGAGTAGGTGCAGGCCGCACTGTACCTTAAAATTTTATTCATGAATACTTTTAGGCCCCACATGGTATAAAGGTCAAAGGGTAAAGTGGATGAATGGTCAACCTGGTTGACGAGGCTCACCTTCCACTATACATTATGGTAGGTCTTTTATCCTTAAAGGCTGATTCCATGTGAGTTAGGGGGTGAAAATGCATACTGTAGCCAAAGACAACATCCCTCGCAAGGCGATGCAAAGGTCTAATAGGGGAATGGGTTAACAATCGGTCTAGTCAATGCGTCCAACTAATTCTCTATTCGATGGTAGGTCCTCATAGCCTGATCCGCCGCTAACCCCGTAGAGTTAGGAGGGTGGAATCGTATACTACAGTTAAGGGTGACATTCCTCTCACGCGGTTCAAATGTCAGAGGGCGAAATGGGTTAATAATGTGGATGATCGACGCGACTCACCTTTCTATCTACATGATGGTGTGTTATGATAAATAACAACATACCATGAAATAATTCCAATCGTATACTGCCGTTACGTACAACTCCCCCGCTCCCTCCCCCCCCTCCTTGTGATACAAAAGTGTCAGAAGAGGGAATAGATTTGTGTCCATCGTCTGTAGAAGTGGGGGGGGGGGAGTTGCGATTAGGGTTAGGTTTTATTTTTAAAAAGAGCAACACCCAAAAAAGGTGAGGGGGCAACATCCGAAAAAGTGCGTGGGCAACCGCCCCCCTTGCCCCCCGAATCGCCGCCACTGCTTAGAGATGGAATTATTTCCTCGCCAAACTCAAGGGTTAATGGACATCAACGATCTGAAGCAAACATTACGTCATCCGACAGTTATTAAAGAATTACCTAAATACACAACATGTAAGAGTAAAAACAGCTGCATTTCACAATAGTACTACACATATTCAAATTCCATTGAAAGTTCGGTTCGTCGTCCATTGTATGGGATTTATTTTCCTACCAGTTCCGGGAACTCGGCGGAAGGATCGTTCTCCTGGGCAGCGCAAAGTGCTTCGCATCATAAAGGCGTTTAGCTAGTAATCGGAGGATCGGTGGTTCGAATTCGTGCGATGCACTGGACACAGAAAAGTAAAAAAGTAGTGATCTTGCGATCGGAAGGTTGCCAGCTTTGATACAAAAATACAAGAGAGTCGTCCCGAACATCCAACAAATTAAACTGGCGTGTATACGGGACTGGTGCACGATAAACCTGATCGGGGTCCAATGTCCTCACGCCTATCGTTCAAAATACGAGGCATCGTTTCCGGATCTTTTCTTCGAGATAGGCCCCGAACCGTCACCAATAGCCTACTGTGCAGCTCTAGTGCGACGTTTTTTAATCAAACCAAACCATGACCAAAATTAAAAATTTACAAATATAATAAATGTCTTTGGTTTTCTCTCTTCGTAACTTCAGGATTTCTTTTAAGTAATAACTTATATTTATTTTTAATTTCATTACCACAAACTTTTTATTTTGAATGTGTATCTCCATAAATTGTAAGTACAGAAGCTCATTCCCGTCAATAATAGTCATTAAGGGTTATTATTAGTTTTTAATAAATAACAAAATATTGCAAACTTTTTCACCCCCCCTCCTAGTTTAGAATGCCTCTGTAACCGTTAAAATGTACAATTCAGTTATTTCAGAGAACACCTAGTTATTTCATGACATACCTGATCAGGTCCGTTAAAGTGTGCAATAAATTAATAATTCACTTTAACTGGTTATTCTGTAAATTAACTAATGATAGTCAGTTAAAGTTAAAAAATAAAGAATTTGACTAATTATACAGCATTCTGGTTGGTTTAGTTAATTAACGTCGCACTAGAGCTGCACAGTGGGCTATTGGCGACGGTTCGGGGTCTATCTCGAAGGAAAGACCCGTTAACCGTGAACAAATACACATTCACACACACATTCATACATGCCCCTCGTTATTTTAGAACCATGGTCAGATGACGAGGAAACACCTGAACTGGCACCCGACGCCTTCAATAGACGTCGGGACTTTGGACCCCGATAAGATTTATCGTGCACCAGTCCCGTATACACGCCGATAGTTTTTGTGGATGTTCTGGACGACATTCTAGTATTTTGGTAGCGAAGTTGGCAATCCTCCGATCGCAATATCACTACTTTTTACTATTCTTTAGTCTAGTCCTCGCACAGGTTCGAACCGTGAATCCTTTGATTCACAGCTGACACCTTTATCCACTGAGCTATCCGGCCCCCTACAGCATTCGGGAAACGACTGATTTATAATTCGATTTAGGTTGCATTCCAGTGAAACAATGAAATGACGATGCGAGATTCCCAAAACGACTGCTCGAAAGGGAATTGAGATGCCTACTCCTCGGATGGGACGAGAAGCACCGAACAACTGTTCCAAGGTGTTTCAAAACGCATTGCCCAGAGCCAAAACCGAAGAGATGAGAAACTTGAAGGGTTGATTACAAAAATATCCGCCAGTACTTCTCACTTTACAACCTTTTGAATTCGGAACTTTGTTTACTCTTTTATTATTCACGTGTTGTAGATCTCGTCATTCTACGAAATAACGAGTTAAACCACAGGATGCCAAGTGCGCTTTACACTTCAATTGACTTGATCAGTTATTTCATGAAATAACTAGGTATCTATGAAATAAAGGATTTTATACTTGAACGAGGAGAACATTTCGACGCGGAGAGTGAGTTTCGAACACAACAAAAGAGCCTCCCGTGTTTTGGAAAGCAAAGCGGCGGCCATTTGGCGCGCGTTTCCATGCCGACCAGGCCGGTGGAGGGGTTGCCAGCAGCGGACACCGGAAGTGCGTGAAACCAGCTGCCGGAGAGAGAGACACACCTTCCCCACCTGGACCGCTTCTTACCTGCCGGTTGGCATGGAGACCGAACGAGGGACTTCCCTCCTCTCCCTCCCCCGCATGACGTTTTCCGCGGCGGCCGTCCGTCTTCTGGCGCGCAGCACAGCACAGCGTTTCTCCCGAACGGCCACAGGAGGAGGGATCTTTTCTTCTCTTCCTTCGTGTTATTTCTGAATGTTATCAAAGCTGTTTGGCCCCGCGTGTTACCGGGGAGGAGGGATGCTGCAGTACAGTGGCATCCCCTTCGGTAGGGCCTGATTTAGAAAGAAATACAGACACAACTTCTCGTAGAAAACAGTCTCGAAGAACGAGAAGTATTAACTCATTCCCTCCTAGGGGTCGTACGTAACCAAAAATCCGATTCTAAACATCGAAAAAAAGTGCGGGCCTCTTGGTAGTAAAAAGATTTGCAGTTGTATTCGCCGATCCACACTAGTAAACCGAAACAATGATATCGATATTTTACGTTTTGATCTTTAATTGAATTAAGTTAAAAGGTATTTATAAAAACGGGTTATTTAGCCAACATCTTTAACACTAACAGTGTATTTTTATAAGAGGAAAAAACAATGTAAAAAGCGAAAACGTGACAGCGCGAGGCGTTTGTAAACTGAGAGCTTTTGAGTTTGTAAAACTTTTTTTGCACACATTCAAAATGCAATATTACAAATAGGAGAGCTTTATTACCTGGCTGTTGTAAATTCTTCATGGATCGTTTAATGAATGAAATATCAGGAGTTTAGATGTAAATATCTTTCAGTGTTTTAGTATTTAAATCACAAAATTATGAAAATCTAATTGACTGGTTGCTTTACGATGAGAAAGTAATGAAGCGCTAAAAAAGCTTTTCGAGTGGTTTTACATATGAAGAGAAGTTATTATTATATGTGATTGTAGAGAAGCAAGCTCTCAAGAAAAATTAATATTTAAGTTACAAATCAAGTCGTGTAAAATTTGAAGAAAGAGATTATTCATAGCCTGAAAGTTTAGATCTACTGACTTTCATTGATATTTTTTTCTAAAAATTAATCAATTTAACGACCTTAATGCTGGAAATTTGAAAATAATATCTCTTTTGAAAACCCACAATAATTAAACCTGCCAATAGTGGCTTATAAAAACTTTACAACCAGGTCGAAGCTTCTTTAAAAGAAAAATTATGTTTAGAGTAAGATTTTAGTTTTAGATGTCAAATCAAGATTGTGCTTTTTACGGCATTTCAACACATTTATCAAATCGAATTATTGTCACAATAATCATTTTAATAAATCAGGAAAATTAAATTATGTTTTATTCTATAATAACATGAAGGATGTGGACGCCTGCTTGCATTACTATTTTTTTTAATTCGTTGTTAAATTAAACACCTGGAGGATTGTATTACAATACAACGTTAAAACTACGCAATAAGAATACATGAAATCTAAACATGTTTCGGAAAATACATATTCCTTCATCAGCAGAAATGAAAAGTCTGTGTGCACAATAAAATCAAAATAAACGCAGAATTGAAAATGTTGCCAAAGAACAAAAACTATCTCAATCGGTTGGAGTTAACTATTGTGTGCCAACGAAAAAAATACCGGAACCGATAATATTTCATTGACAATCGAATTAATATTGCTATAAATATTAAACTCCTCCAGGTAGTCCAATTCGAGAGGAGATTTGGATTTGCAAATGAAATGTGTGTTAGAAAAATCTATATATAAAAATGCGAAAGCCCCAGCCACTCATCACTAATTCTCCAACTTCCCGTATATAAATGAAGAAGAAATTTGGCCAAAGTTGTTCCGTATACCTTAAATGGGAAAAGTAAGCTATTTTTGTTCCGATCGAACGTATTTAAGGCGGTGTAAAACCTCTTTTTCGATGTCAGTAGCAACGTTAGTTTCTGAATCTGCATATCCAGAAGACCTAGAGATCTGAAATTTGAAACACAGATTCATCTTGGGCCCTACGGGTGCATTATGAAAGGATTTTTAAATATTCTAACTCGAACTGCCAAAATAACGATTTTTTAAAAAACCTTTTCTGAAAAACCTAAAAATTTTTCCTAGAATTGTTAAATTTTGCATACTGATACGTATTACCATACTAAAAAAAATAATCTTTTAAAAAAAAAAGAAAACCGATTTAAAAAAAAATGCGATAAAAAGTAAAAAATCATTTTTTAATTTAAGACCAAGTTGAAAAAATTGACTTATTTAATAACAATTTTATACTTATTACAACTTTTCGAAATCGCCCCAAAATTTATGTATGATTTTTGTAAATTGGCACCAACTTCAAAAAGTTGTAATCTAATCTATCTATCTAATCTAATCAATCTAATACTATTAAACGAGCAATGTCACTTTATTTGTTTGTTTGCACAATCTCGTAATCTGCTCTAACGATTTTCACGAAAATTGATGTATTACCGATTTTTGGGGTAAAAATTCGATTGGTATAGGTTTCATTTCAGAAAAATTTCATTTAGAGGGTGAAATAAGCAAATTAAAAGTTCGATTTCGTTCTTTCCAATGCAAATTATTCATCGCGTATGAGTTAATAATGTTATTTTAATTTAAAACGTGTAAAATATCTTGATGATATATTTCCATTATAGTTTTTATTCTAAAATAAAGTATTTTTTTCTCATAAATAAACAAAGGGAACATTAGTAAATAAAAATTAAAATCGAAAAATCGTTTGCGATTTTAAATAAACAAAATACACATTCTAATCACGTGACTATTTTGTCTACTAAATGCTATAAGTTTTCTAATAAATATTTAGAAAGAACTTGAACAAAATCGTTTGCATTTAAAATAATCAAAGTTTGAACCATTTTAATGCTGCGATTTTTTTTACTGTTTCTGCAAGTGACGTCATAAATGGAATTCACAAGAGAAAGTTTTTAAAATTCCATATAAGAAAATATCGTTTTGAAAAACAAGTAGATTTTTTTATTCCATGCAAAATGGGTTATATATTTCCGTAAATAGAACATGGAATTTTCAAAACAAAAATTAGAAGCAATTTCGTTTGTTTTGTTAA
This sequence comes from Troglohyphantes excavatus, assembly GCA_963932185.1. Classification (NCBI taxonomy): domain Eukaryota; kingdom Metazoa; phylum Arthropoda; class Arachnida; order Araneae; family Linyphiidae; genus Troglohyphantes; species Troglohyphantes excavatus. The sequence goes on along the minus strand of OZ010669.1, from coordinate 3,952,936 downwards.
GTATTTATATTCCAATGAAATCAATTAAATAAGGTTTTATTAAATTAATGTTACGTGTTGTTTATAAAATATATATTTATTCACATTTAAAATTAAACTTTGTTATACATTTTTATTTCATAAGTTTTATTTTAGTTATTGTTTATAAATATTTATTTTAGAATTTATATGCTAATGGAATTAATTAAAAGAAGTTTTATTAAATTAGTTATAAGCACTATTTATATGGGTAAAAATCTAATTTTATACATTTAAAAAAATATTTTGTTCTATTATTTATAGGTTTTATTTTACCAATTGTTTATAAATACACTTATTTCTCATAGTATTAAACAAGAAATAAAGAAAAATTCTGAGTTTTCCAGTTTTCAAGATATGTTTTGGAAATTGTGAAAAAAGGAAGTGTTTCCAAAAGTTCGCATTTGTTTACCATGGACATTTTGCACTGCTTTGTGTGGAAATTATATGACGTAATTTCAAGATATAAGTGACTTCACGCGAATTTTTTATTCGTTGATGGTAACCACATGGTTTGTTATTCACCAATCACGGAAGCTAATCGACCATGCGTTTTTGTTATTCCGTCAAAATTTTAATTTAGAGACCATGTCATGCATAGTGTCTATAAAAATGGTTTGGTAATAATTCCACATTCTAATGAGTAAATAATTAATGAAAATGTTAAATTGTTTCAAATTATATTTTTTTTTCTGGATAACCGATACCAGTAAATTTGTCACAAAGTTCTGAATGTAAAAGCAACATTCCTATGACATTTTGTACAATTTAATAATGAACTGTTTCTCGAATTACGTAAGTAAGTTTAGTTTAGAGAGGGATTGAAAATGAGTAATGAGCTTTTACAATAGAACAACTGGAAAAGAGTTTAAATTTTTCATTAACAAACTTTAAATTATTTGTAAATATAAATTTTACATCATCTATATATATAAATGCGAAAAACCCACTCATCACTCATCACTAATTCTCCAACTTCCCGTATACCTATGAAGATGAAATTTGGCAAATTTGTTCCTTATACCTTAAATAGGAAAAGTAAGCTATTTTTGTTCCGATCGAACGGATTTAAGGGGTTGTAAAACCCCTTTTTCGAAACTTCTCCATAGGATTAACATGGAGAACATGTAACAATGCAAAATATAAAATTTAAACAATGGAAATTTTTAATATTATGTAACGTACGAGGAGCATTCTGATTGGCTGATGACTAAATATCGCCAAAATGTCGCCAAATAAGTAAAAACTGTCGCCAAATAACTAAAAACTGTCGCCAAATTAATAAACTTCGCCAAATAAATTAAAATTTCACCGAATGAATAAAACATTTCGCCAAATTAATAAAATATCGCCAAATGAACTAAAATATGATCATATATGTAAAAATAATATAAAAACCGGCCCGTCGCACCGGGGGGGATTTAACTGTGAAAAAGAAAACAAAACGAAAAATGCTACGACCAAAAGTGCAAGCCATACGAAAAATATATTATCAAACTGAAGAGAAGTATACAGTATGAATAATATAAAGGTTCAAGACAGGAAGCCCATCGCTAAATAAAAGTTTGTAATTTAGCCTCCGTGCACTCAGTTAGTTTTGTGTTATCCATTATTTATTAGTTTACCTGCCGAGAGGCCAGTTATGTTACCACTCTACCTGTGAGTGAAGTTCTGTAATACAGTTAATAAAGGCAAAGTAGCAAATCTTTCATTTGAGTTCAAATTTTAAAACACGTTGTCGCCCGTGGATGTTTGTTCGCACCACGGGTCGCTTGGCTTCATGGGCCCGGTGATCGCCGGCGTCCTCTCGGTTGGCCTGGGTTGCCTTCACGGCTGTCGAAGCTTCAGTTTCTGTGAAACATCTCGCTGTATGCCTTCGGGCGGGCCAGTCGTACAAAGTGGACATAGAAAAAGTAAGCTATCGGGTAGGTACCAGCCACTCTGTACCGTAATAATTGGTTCATGAATACTTTGGACCCTACGTGGTAGGAAGGTGAGAGGGAGAGTGTATAAATGGTCAATCTGGTTAACGCGGCCTACCTCTCTCTACTCCAAGTTATGTCATTTATCCTCGAAGGCTGATTTCCCATAGAATTATTGGGGTGGAAGTGTATACTGCCTGTCACCAAGGGTGACATTTTCCTTCATGCGGTATAAAAATCAGAGGGTAAAGGGTTAAAAACCTATCTGATCGACGCGACTCACTTTCCTATACCACGGTAGGTCATTTATCGCCCATACCATGATTCCCCGAGAAGTAACGGGAACGAAATCGTCTGCAGTTAAGGACGACATTCCCTTCACGGAGTACAAAGGTCAGCGGGCGGAATGGTTTAGTAATATGCTTGATCGATGCGGCCTACCTTTCTTTATATGATTGTATGCCTATACGAGGAGTTATGTGACGGAATTGAAAACTGTTTTTGTAGACTCCTCCCCACGTGGTACAAGTGTCAGAGGGGGAATGGGTTTGTGTCAATCTTCCGTAGCAGTGGGTAGGGGGGATAGGGTACGATTTTTTTTTAAAATTGATTTGGCAATGCAGTAAAAAATTATGATTTATTTATAATTTAAAAAAAGTTAAATAATAAAAAAGTGCGGGGGCAAAATCCAAAAAAAGTGCTGGGGAACCGTGCCCCTCGCTTATTGATAGGGTTTACCGTAAAAAAGAAAAAATCTTGAATTTGGTAAATGAACCTTTTAAAATCGTTTTCGTTTTTTTTTTCTTCTTATATTCTCACCAATTTGTTTAACTTAACCACAAATGTTGACATAGTTGTCTAATAAAAGTTTTTCGGAGATAATTATTATTAACCTCCTATTATTGTTCCTCTTTGAGGTGTCACTTAAGGTTAAAATATGTATGTTAATCAACGGGAATAACATATATATATATGTATCCACGTTATTGTATAGCCAACTTCCCCATATTATCAATCTATCCATTTCTTGCAGGACCTTGAAAATAAAATTTCATTATTAGTATTTTTAATAGTGTGGTTCCCCCTGATGGGTGACAAATTAAGAATATTGTTTATTTCGCTATAAATATTGTATTTGTATCAATTTTGTAATTTATTTCCTTCACGTGCGTAGAACGGGTATATCAGCTAGTTTACTATAAATGTGTTTTAAAATTTATTTACTTTGTTACTTCAAATAAGTTTCTTCTTTATTTAAAGGTTTGTCCGAAATAACCTTTCAACTGCTTAATTAAATATGAAATTATTGTCGATATTAAATTGCAGTAGATAGTAATAACAAAATACTGAATAATGTCCTCGTATTACGTTAATACGTTTAGTTTCAAGCAGATAAGTAGCGAAACTTTATACAATACTAGCTGATATACCCGTTCTACGCACGTGAAGGAAATAAATTACAAAATTGATACAAATACAATATTTATAGCGAAATAAACAATATTCTTAATTTGTCACCCATCAGGGGGAACCACACTATTAAAAATACTAATAATGAAATTTTATTTTCAAGGTCCTGCAAGAAATGGATAGATTGATAATATGGGGAAGTTGGCTATACAATAACGTGGATACATATATATATATGTTATTCCCGTTGATTAACATACATATTTTAACCTTAAGTGACACCTCAAAGAGGAACAATAATAGGAGGTTAATAATAATTATCTCCGAAAAACTTTTATTAGACAACTATGTCAACATTTGTGGTTAAGTTAAACAAATTGGTGAGAATATAAGAAGAAAAAAAAACGAAAACGATTTTAAAAGGTTCATTTACCAAATTCAAGATTTTTTCTTTTTTACGGTAAACCCTATCAATAAGCGAGGGGCACGGTTCCCCAGCACTTTTTTTGGATTTTGCCCCCGCACTTTTTTATTATTTAACTTTTTTAAATTATAAATAAATCATAATTTTTTACTGCATTGCCAAATCAATTTAAAAAAAAAATCGTACCCTATCCCCCCTACCCACTGCTACGGAAGATTGACACAAACCCATTCCCCCTCTGACACTTGTACCACGTGGGGAGGAGTCTACAAAAACAGTTTTCAATTCCGTCACATAACTCCTCGTATAGGCATACAATCATATAAAGAAAGGTAGGCCGCATCGATCAAGCATATTACTAAACCATTCCGCCCGCTGACCTTTGTACTCCGTGAAGGGAATGTCGTCCTTAACTGCAGACGATTTCGTTCCCGTTACTTCTCGGGGAATCATGGTATGGGCGATAAATGACCTACCGTGGTATAGGAAAGTGAGTCGCGTCGATCAGATAGGTTTTTAACCCTTTACCCTCTGATTTTTATACCGCATGAAGGAAAATGTCACCCTTGGTGACAGGCAGTATACACTTCCACCCCAATAATTCTATGGGAAATCAGCCTTCGAGGATAAATGACATAACTTGGAGTAGAGAGAGGTAGGCCGCGTTAACCAGATTGACCATTTATACACTCTCCCTCTCACCTTCCTACCACGTAGGGTCCAAAGTATTCATGAACCAATTATTACGGTACAGAGTGGCTGGTACCTACCCGATAGCTTACTTTTTCTATGTCCACTTTGTACGACTGGCCCGCCCGAAGGCATACAGCGAGATGTTTCACAGAAACTGAAGCTTCGACAGCCGTGAAGGCAACCCAGGCCAACCGAGAGGACGCCGGCGATCACCGGGCCCATGAAGCCAAGCGACCCGTGGTGCGAACAAACATCCACGGGCGACAACGTGTTTTAAAATTTGAACTCAAATGAAAGATTTGCTACTTTGCCTTTATTAACTGTATTACAGAACTTCACTCACAGGTAGAGTGGTAACATAACTGGCCTCTCGGCAGGTAAACTAATAAATAATGGATAACACAAAACTAACTGAGTGCACGGAGGCTAAATTACAAACTTTTATTTAGCGATGGGCTTCCTGTCTTGAACCTTTATATTATTCATACTGTATACTTCTCTTCAGTTTGATAATATATTTTTCGTATGGCTTGCACTTTTGGTCGTAGCATTTTTCGTTTTGTTTTCTTTTTCACAGTTAAATCCCCCCCGGTGCGACGGGCCGGTTTTTATATTATTTTTACATATATGATCATATTTTAGTTCATTTGGCGATATTTTATTAATTTGGCGAAATGTTTTATTCATTCGGTGAAATTTTAATTTATTTGGCGAAGTTTATTAATTTGGCGACAGTTTTTAGTTATTTGGCGACAGTTTTTAGTTATTTGGCGACATTTTGGCGATATTTAGTCATCAGCCAATCAGAATGCTCCTCGTACGTTACATAATATTAAAAATTTCCATTGTTTAAATTTTATATTTTGCATTGTTACATGTTCTCCATGTTAATCCTATGGAGAAGTTTCGAAAAAGGGGTTTTACAACCCCTTAAATCCGTTCGATCGGAACAAAAATAGCTTACTTTTCCTATTTAAGGTATAAGGAACAAATTTGCCAAATTTCATCTTCATAGGTATACGGGAAGTTGGAGAATTAGTGATGAGTGATGAGTGGGTTTTTCGCATTTATATATATAGATAACAAACGAAAAAGAGTTTTTAATTGAAACGTTCATAGTATATAATTTAAACGCTTGAGAAAAAAAGTTTTCACAGGGATATTAATTTCAGCAAATTTAAAAACCCTTTTTAAAAATAAATTTTACATTTACCGTAAATGTGTTTTTAATTATTTTTATCCTGTTACTTTAAATAAGTATTTTGTCAATAAAAATTTGAACAAAGTAACTATACTTTTTTTAAAGAGCCAGACTGCAAGCTACCAACTCATATTTTATATTCTGTAACCTTTTCTTGGGAACAAAATTATGAAATTTTCCTAACAGCTATCACAAATTTCAACATGTTAAATTTTCAAACATTAGGCTAAATAAAATAATACATGTGTATTGAAAAGTCGAGTACGGCATTTTCATAATTAAAAAATGTGTTTAACAAAAAATAGATTAATATTAGTTTATTCGTAACTACTATTATATAATAAAAACTCTTATATTTAGATTATAGAAAAAGTTTAATTTTATAGAAGATTGATTTTCGATGGCGTTATAATGAATAGCCACTTGGTTCAAATTATATTATTTTACACTGAGTTAAATATAAAACTTTTCGTTTTCGTCACTACCATTAATTCCGCATTACACACAAAATTATTTGAAATAAGTAAATATCTTTATTATTGATTAGACGTTTAATAAGAATATAAAACATTGTTCGTTCCATATTATTTGTGTATGCAGGTTGAAAAAAAACAATTGCCGAAATAATTTTGCAGTAGCAAAAAATAATTTGATATCCATTATCCTAATATTCTTAATAACACAGCTACTTTGCATAGTATTTTAAAGTCCATTCAGTTACTCCAGAGTTAGACTGAAGCAAACATCCTTTTCAAAGGTTACTAAAACACTGAACAACAAGAACGTTGTCACGTTTTATCATGCAAACGAAATGTTTTGCACTACAATTGTGCGAATGGTTGTATTAGTCGCACAGAATCGCTAATAACATTAATTTAAGTTACTTTTGCAGAATTAATACGCTATCGTTTCAATCTTGACGCGTATAACCAGTTGTATGAGCATATTTCTAAGAACTTAAAGATATTTCGATAAAAATACATTAGACGATACAAAAAAATACCAGGAAACGTCTAACCGTTGATATGGACATTTCAAAAGCATTTGCATTTCATTCGATTCATTAGAAATATTATTAAGAAATAAAATATGAAAGCGAGCTGGGCCCGGTCCCCTGGTACTCTGTACTCTAATACTATTAAACGAGCAATGTCACTATATTTGTTTGTTTGCGCGATCTCGAAATCCGCTCTAACGATTTTCACGAAAATTGATGTATTAGCAATTTTTGCCGTAAAAATTTGATTGGGATTGGTTTCATCTTCGAAAAATTTCATTTAGAGGGTGAAATAAACAGATTAAAAGTTTGATTTCATTCTTTTTACTGCAAATTATTCATCGCGTATGAGTGAGTTAATAGGTTATACGACAATAACAGTTAAACGTTATTTAATTCATCATATGTTATTTTAATTCCAAACGTGTAAAATATTTTTGATGATATATTTTTATTAGAATTTGTATTCTAAATTTAAATATTTTTCTCATAAACAACCAAAGAAAAAGGTCTGTAAATAAAAATTTAAAAAATCGTTTGCGTTTTCAAATAAAGAAAATACACATTCTAATAACGTGACTTTTTCTTCTACTAAATACCAAGGATAGTGAAGACCATATATATATATATATATATATCTATATATCTATATATCTATATATCTATATATATCTCTAGATCTAGATCTAGATCTAGATATATATATAGATATATATAGATATATATCTCTATATAGATATCTCTCTCTCTCTCTCTCTCTCTCTCTCTCTCTCTCTATATATATATATATATTATATATATATATATATATATATATATATATATATATATATATATATATATATATATATATATATATATAATATATAGATATATATAAATATACATATAAATATATATATATATATAAATATATATAAATATATATATATATATAAATATATATATATATATATATATAAATATATATATATATATATATATATATTATATATATCTCTATATATCTATATATATATATATATATATATATATATATATATATATATATATATATATATATATATATAT